>JAGFNQ010000911.1:428598-466363 GCA_024364735.1 Boesenbergia rotunda
GATTATCCAAAAAATTAATAATTAAATCTTCATATTATCTGTAGTTTTATCTTTAATATCCTCAGAATTAATTTCAAAATATCGAATTAATAACAGTTTCATCATTATCCTCAAAAATATTGTCATTCTTAACATTATTCAGAAATATTAACAATTAAAGGATAATTAATTTTAATTTCATTATTATCAACAATATTATGAGAAATATCAATTAAAGTATTATTATCCTTAACATTATTAGATAAAATATTGGAATTAATTCTACAAATTGTTGTTGCATTGATATTAAAGATTAAAGAATTAATGTATGATATTTTACTATTGTCTATATTTGGTAATTGATCATGCAATATATTAAGTTGATTATGTAAAAAGTCTAATTTATCAGAAAAATCATCTAAATTATCAGCATGTTTAAAAAACTATGCAGGAATTTCAGAAATTTCAAAATTATTGCAATAATTGATTTTTTGTACCTTGGTCGGGCACTGGTTCTTGTAGCGTCCGTGCCTTTGACATCTGAAGCATCTGATGTGGCTCTTGTCCCTCCGGACTCCTGGCGCTGGTTCCTCCTTTGTCGCCGGTGGTGACGATCGAGTCTTACGAGTAGGACACTGGTTTTTATAGTGTCCTCTCTCCCTGCACTTGAAACATTTAATATGGAACTTAAATTTTGACATAATTAAAAAAATATACTTGATTCACCCTTGGCTCCCCCTCAACTCCTGGCATCTTTGCTCCGTCGACTGTTAGTCCGGTGAAGAGCAACCTGACTCTAATTCCACTTGTGGGACCGTTGTCGTCGATAGCCGGGGGGGTGAATATCGACTCGAAAATTTTCTTCCGGAAACATGTCGGAAACTTCGATGTTCGTTCTAGACAAATAGTTAGTGCGCAGCGGAAAATAGAAAGAACGAAAAATACAGACGACAAGCGGGTTTTTACTTGGTTCCCAACCCCCCAGGGTCAGTACGTCCAAGGCCTAAGTACGGGTAGCGTCCGTCCACTAATGGTCTTCTTTCCGGACTTTCCGGAGGCGGAGAAACCCATCTTACAATTCAAGTTTTACAACCAAAAGATTAAGAAATTAAGTGCATAAAAAATAAATGCAAACCAAACAGAAAGTCGACGATCCCGGTCGATCTGGAACTCCAAAGTGCAGCGCACTTCCTCCTAGAGCCTCCTTGGTCGTAGAGCTTCGTCTCTAGCACTTTTTCTTGGCTTGAAATGCTTAGAATGGTGTAGCAAATATTGTTCTGATTTGAGGGGTCGAAGCCCCTTTTATAGCTTCATCTCGGGCGCCCTAGAGCCTTTGGGGCGCCTCTATATGGTCAAAAACTCATCCGTAATCGCGAATTTCGTGATGCTGATAAGATAGGTTGTCTAGGGCGCCTGTATTAACACGGGCGATGTAATAACATGGGTGCCTGGCCTTTAGGGCGCCTGGAAGCATGGGGGTGCCTATTTTAACACGGGCGCCCTGGATGCTATTTTCCAGCCTTCTTATGTTTGCTTGCCTGCTTTGCCTCCAACTCTAGGTACCTACAAGATACACAAACACAAGACAAACAAATATATAATCATAGCCTTAATGATTAGTTCTGACTTTGGATTTCTCGTGAAACCCTAGGTTGAACCGAGTTCCCTTCCCGGGGAACGCGCCTTCGCCTACTCCTCTGAGGAGAAGTTTGCCATCCGGCTCCTCCGATTGGACTTTTGCCTGATCTTCCGGATTAGGACTTTGGTGCCCAGTCCACGACCAGGACTTATTGCCCAACCCTCGGTCAAGTCTTAGGTGCCCAGCCCTCGGCCATGACTTATTGCCCAATTCCACGAACCAGGACTTCGTGCCCAACCCTCGATCAGGTCTTAGGTGTCCAACCCTCGGCTAGGACTTATTGCCCAATTGCACAAACCAAGACTTCGTGCTCAATCCATGATCATGACTTAGGTGCCCAGCCCACGGCCAAGACTTAGTGCCCAATTCCTCGAACCAGGACTTATTGCCTAGGTTAACTAGGACTTTATTTACCTTGACACGAATTTCTTGACTAACCCTTACATTGTCTAATATATCACTAACTTAAGCATATTGGTAAACATTGAAACACTAGAGGAGAACATCACTGATGTATCTTGCACCAACACTTGCATCTGATTTCATGTACAATTAGATGTCATGAGATGTTACTTCAATGTTCGGTTATGATTACATCCTTCGTCAGGTAATTTCATAATAGATTTAAACTTTGTTGTTTGGTTATCACATTGCTTGCCGTAAGGTTGATCTCTATTAATCTTGTGAACTTGTGATATATATTACTCTATTGTTACTCTTCCATTTCATCTTTGTAGTGTCGCCTACGGGAAAAAATTGATACCAACGGTGTGGTGGGTGCACTTCTAGAGGAGCGTCTTAATATGAGGGTCACTTTGCATTCCATGGAGTGATGTAGAAGGGGTGTGTATGCTTTTGATTTCATTGTGTTGGCATCTATGGCATTGTTGTGGCTTACACTTGTATATTGTAATTTGGATGGTAGATTTAAAGTTTTGGATGACTATTTTTATTGGTGTTTGATGGTACTATGTTTATGGTGTGTATTGATGTATTTGGATGTTTTTATTAGTAGATTTTTATTTGAAATTGTGTTTTGGAAGGCATATATGCTTATAATTGTTTATCTAATGTATAAAGGATATTTGAAAAAATAAATTTTATTTTTTATTTTTTTTAAAAAAAATTGCGACGAATTTTGCAACAAAAAAATTTCGTTGCAAACTTATCATATTTTGCAGCGATAAAAATATATTCATTGCAGAATTCATTGCAAATTTACAACGAATTATATTCGTTGCAGATTTGCAACAAAAAATAATCATTGCACAATTTGGCAACAAAAATATTTTCATTGCTAAATTCGTCGTCAAATATTTTTGCAACGATTTTTTTAAAAAAATCATTGCAAATTTTGTTACAAATTTAATTTATTATTTTTTGTAGTAAATGACCTATATAGCTACTCTTTTAGTTGGAAAATGATGGTGTTGCCCTATTCTAACAGTCAACATATTATCCACTTAAAAATTAGGATAATAAAGTTATCTCTAAGGAGGGCTCCAAACTAGATACAAGAATCAAATATGTTCTTACTAAATTGAGAAGACACGAGTCAAACTTCTGCTACCTTGATCTAAGAATTTGCTTTAAACTTTATAAACTCCTCATCTTGAAAACTAGGTAATCATTCAGCTTACATGGCTGGCCGTTCATTATCTTGGGTGCTCGGTCATTGCTTGAGCTTCTCTTGCATGTGATTACCGTGTGCCCTGTCAGCACCTGCCACTGAAGTGACAACAATCATTCACATTTATGAGACTAACATTGGTGAGCGCGGATAACTATAATTTTATCACAATATTTAGATTTTTATATTCATATTTTTTATATTAATTTTATATTTACATCATGTTTCACAAGTTATATCCATTGTTAATTTTTATTTACATCATGTTTCACAAGTTATATCCATTGTTAATTTTTATGTAAATTATATCATATTTATGATATTTGATATTAATAATTGAATGTATTTTTTTGAGGCATCAAACGAATATGAAACCAAGTCGGATCAGACTAATTAAGCTCAAATATGAGTTTAAATAAAGAGATCAATCTTTGGAGCAATCTGGACCATTTATCAAAGATCATGAGCGATCTGAACTATCTATCAAAAATCTGGTCTATCTAAGTTAAGAGGAAATAGATCTCAACCATGGATCAAGATCTGAAATCTTAGATTAAGATCTGAACTAAATTTCATCATTGAATCAGATTTGAGTTGATTAGAACTATTGATCCCAATCTGATGAGATTTAACAAGAACAAAATAGTTAAGGGGATTGCGATTTTGGGAGAGGCACATGCACACGACGAAGCAAAAGATCACCAAATCACCAATCGCCTCCACCACTGGGGCTCATCCTTCTCGTCCAATGAGGTCTAGGGCTTTTCCTACCTTGTACATTTTCATTTTCACATCCATCGAAGCTCCAGCTATCATCTCCATTATCGTCCAGTTTCCACCATCGTCGCTGATCTTTGTCTTAGACCTAAGCTGAGACATTCATCAGGGTAGCAAGGGAGATAGAGTTTTTCGATCGCCTTCTAACTTCTACGTCCCTACTCAGATCATCACTCCATCTCCAATCAACCTCTGTTCATCTTTGTTCCACTTCACTACAAATTTGATTCGGGACGAGCTTGAGGATGCCCTAGCTTGGGTTATAAGCACCTTTAGATTCCTAGATTTATTCATGGTTGTCTATCGTTTCTATTTGTGTGAACAATTTGATGGATGCTCCATTTCCTCATACAATTGGTGAATTTGGGTTATCTTGATTAGACAGTTATTTTGTTGATTAATTGATGGTTAGTGTTCATGTTTGATTTGTGTTCAATGTTAGGCTAGGTTAGATTACTTTCCAATTTCTTAAGTCAATTTGCATTTGTAATTAGTTTCCTTAATTCTCTATATATTCAATGCAAGTAGTTGATAGATTTTATTAAATGCTTAGTTATTTTAATTTCTTGTTCTTCTTTAATCAACTATTGATAGAACAAAAGATAAAATTAAAAAAATTGGATGAGCAAATTAAAAATCAAGGCTAACATATTGCAATGCTAGAAATAAAGGTTTCTAATTGACCAAACTAGAATCCTCTTTCAAATTGCAATAGTAGTCAACATACATCATTAAGTAATAATCCACAAAGTTCTATTCCTCCTCGTCCATCTTTACAAGGTAATTGGTTTAATTTCTTTGTTTTTATCTATTACAAGCATCTTCAAATTTTTATTCTCTTTTGCACTTTCATGTTAGATTGGATTTTTATTCTCTTTTGCACTTTCATGTTAGATTGGATGTTCTGTCTTAATCAAAAGTTTATTTGAATTAATAAAATTGTGACAAAAGGAGTGCTCTATAGCAACGATCCAAATATTGTAGCAGGGATAGATATTAGAACCAAATTTGTATGGAGTACAAGTACAAGTTATATTAAAATCAGAAGAGAGTTTAATTAGATCACTTTATGATCTTTTATAGAGGTTTGAGAATATACAAGGAGGAAGGAGGAATGATAGCTTGGCCTTATTATTTGGTATGATTTTAACCTTTTATTGAAATATTATTATTATTATTTTTTAAATTTATCTTGTTATTACAATTTCAAAAAAATATGAAATGTATTTGAAATTAACATTAAGTGAAAACTATACTATTAGGTGCATTTGGAATTAATAATACTTTGCATTTTTCTCATTTGGTATGATATCTAACTTTTGAATTATTTGTATTAACTTTCTATTTTTATTATTTTATTTCACTTACACAAATACATGTAATATATTTGTAGGTGACAACTACTTGTATTTTGCTTACAATAATATGATGGTTGAAAATAATCCACCTAGTTGAGCTTTTATTTTACAACTTTGTTAGTCCTAAAATTTAATATTTTGAGTGTAGTATGTAGTTCGTTTCGAACGTAAAAGACATATCATTAGTATATTGCATTTGTAAATTTGACTCAAATGATTGTTAGATGAATAAAAATTACATATTAGCACTTAAAATTTTATTCTATAATTTTTTTTCTATTGTAATTATATTGGTGGATGAATTCTAATGATGTAAAAATGTTGAATTAAAGTTATACATTCTAGATAAATTTTAGTGATAATTTGTAATATCTTTATAAATTATTATAAATGACATTTATAAATGTCATTATAAATTAGTCAAGGTGACATTTTGAAATGAGCTTATAATTTATCTTTACTGGTAATTTTATTGTCCTTATAAAAAATATAAGACACTTATAAAAGTCAAAATAAATGAGTTTATATGACATTTAAATTTGTTCTTATTATGATAATAATAAGATAAAAGTCCTTAAAATATAATTTTTCTTAACATTTTAGACTGGCATTATATTTTAAAATTGAGATACTTTTAAAATTAATTAGTATTGATATTGTATAATGATATTATAAATTATCAAGAATGTGAGAAAGGTCTAAGACAACATCATTTTATATGGTTTTTTTTTATTTCACTAAAATATTAGTGTGACTGAAAATATACTTTAACATTATTTACGTGTATCCTTAAAAAAAATATTATCCTTGTAGTGATAGAAATTTTAGTTTATGCACAAGGTTCCGCAAATCGGACTGGACATTGAACCGATCGAGATAAGAGTTCAGAGGTTTAGAGATTCAACCGGTTTAACCGAGAGTCCAACCGGGATATAACCGGTATATAATAAAGCATGTATTTATATAAATATATGAAATTAACGACTTATCCAACTACTTTCTTCAAGATTGGATCAACTAGGTCGAGCATGTGATATATTTTTGTTAGCAATTCAGCACGGTATTCTTGAAAAAATGGTTAGTTTCAAAGAAAAATTCAAGTTTAAAACCATTGAGTTCAAGAAATCTGGATACGAATTGAAGAATCTTATTAGAAGTTAAAATTATATCACGATAGCATTTGTTCGCCAATAAGCACTTAAACAGAGGACACTAGCAAAACACATGCAAAATCACTTTTCCAAATATGTCATATACTGCTGCCTTCGTATGCCAGCACGACAATGCAACGAGGCTGGCAACGGGACGAGGCTAGCGGAGGCAGGACGACACGACGAAGCTGGTGGAGGCGGGACGACACGACGAAGCTGGTGGAGGCGGGGCGACGCGGCGAGATGCTAGCGGTGGTGGCTCTCTTGCAAGCAAACAACAGATTTGTTCGTTTGGGACTTTGGGTGAAAGCAAACTAGATTTTTGACATTTTATTTTTTAATTTTTATTTTTCAGTAAGAAAACAAAACTGCAAAAGGGAAAAAAATCAAAATATAAAAAATAAAATAAACCAAGTCGGTTTGACCGATTTTTTCGATTTGCCCGGTTCATCGGTTCCCGACTGATTCAAAATGGTTCGCACTCGGTTCTTGAGTAGTCAATTTTTAGAGTCAACTCGGATCAGAAATCTGATCGATTCCCGATTCAACCGGTCTGACCGACCAATCCGTTCTGATTTTCAGAACACTCCTTACGCAACATAATCATTTATAAAATTTTGGATTAGAAAATCCAAATGCAACCTATAGTGTTTGGTGCATGTTCAGATCTTGCTACACATGCATACATTTACAAACTATCTTCAACGCTGAAGACCATAATGGCACACTGAAGATAGCCAGAGAGACTATATATATATATATGCACACGTCTCCTTGCTGTAACTAACTGTAGTACATGTTAGTTGACAACAGTTGGGTAGGAAGCTTGCATGGCGATACCACACAGCCCTTCCTTAATATCGACGTCCCTTTCCATCTTTATGTAGCCCTTCTCCCCCCAATCGGCACCCCAAGAGTTCTTCACCAGCCAATACTTGCTGCCGTCGCTCGTCGCGCCGTAGCCCACCGCGGTGACGCCGTGGTCGAGATCAGTTCCGCATTCCCCGGTGAAAACGCCGCCGTTGTAGAACTGGAAGGCCGACCCGCTGGCGTCTATCGCCACAGACACTGGCTGGTGGGCCACGGCCTTGCGGAGCGCCGTCTCGTCGTCGGCAGGCACGTCCTCGTACCCACTGATGGAGGCGGCGGAGGGGGAGGATTTCTGCTTGCTGCAGGTGCCGTCGGTGGCCTGGTAAGGGTACTTGGCCTCGGTGACGAGGCCACCGTTGTTGATGATGAACTCGAACGCGTTGTCCATGAGGCCTCCGTTGCAGCCTTGGTCCTCGCCGTGGACGTCGCAGTCCACCAGCTGCTGCTCGGAGAGAGAGATCAGCTTGCCGGCGGTGAGCTTGGTGATGCCCTCCATCGCCGCCACTGCAGAGAACGCCCAGCAACATCCTGTTTTGCTCGTGCAAACGATCGAATTAACGTAACTAAATTGTTCCTTCAATTTATGCACATAATATATATATATATGCATACCACACTGCCCTTGATCTTTGATGGGAGTGACTGCTCCTTTGGTCCTCCAGTCGACGCTCACCGGCGTCGCAGACACGTTCTCGTACCTGAATCCTCCCTTCCTGATCGGTTTCGCCGCGATCAAATTATTGAAGCCGGTGTAGGAAGCTTTGAACTCCTCGTTGGTCATGTCGGCGAACTGGTTGATGCCCAGCGAGTACTTGTGCTTGCCGGCGGCGTTGAAGGAGTCGATGAGCTCGACGTTGGACTTGAAGATGTCGAAGCGGCGCTGCTGCTCTGCGTCATCGCGGTAGACGCGCCCGTGCTTCGCCATCCACCGCTCGTGCCTCTCCGCCATGGACATGCTCTCCGGATAACTTAGCTTGCGCCCCCAAGCGGCGCTTGATATTACAGCGAACAAGGCGGCCAAGACGAGGCATTGCTTCACGGTGAAGCTGGCGGCGGCCGGAATTCTACCCATCAGCTGCTCTCGAAACGCTTTAACAAGTTTAGTGATTAATTAATCAGTTAATTAATCAACTAATTCAAGTTTAGTGAGAGAGATTAAGCGATGGGCTTCGACTATTTATACCTCTGCTCTGCTATGCTCTGCTCTGTTTAGTTCTTGCTGCGTGCCGTGGAATACGTTGCGTTGCCAGATTAATTAATTTAATTTAATCGGATGACTCCGTAATTAATTACTAGATTAATCCTGAGCAAGATCCGATGATTACACCTCTCTTCTTTGCCAAGATCGTACGCAGAGTTCTGTTCTTGATTTGAGACGATGATAATTAGTAAACAATAAATCAGTCATTCATCGAGAATTAATCCAATGAAAGGGACTTCAAATAGATAGAAATCCTTGCACTAATCTTAAAGCGTTCAACTCATCATAGCCTACCATTGAATAGCATTCGAATGGGCATTATGTGGCCTAAAGACAACCTACAACTTCCAAGGGCATCTGGCCTTCATTTGATACTGTTCTGATATCGGACTAAACTGCTATTGGTCTACCGGCTATAGTTTAGAAGAATTGAGAGAAAATAAGATCCAAGAAAATCTTTAAATAAAAATAAACGGTCTCTCTAGGTTTTATCAACAACAAAAAAAAAAACAAAAGATAATCTCTAAAACAGTTAAATATACATTTAGACCCTAGAACCTTAACATAACTTACAAAAGACGAAAATATCTCAAATATAAAAAAAATCTGAACTCATAAAAAAAATATATAAAAGATGTTCAATGAAAAAGGTTCTAAATCATATATTTTGGACCAGAAACTTGGATTATTATGAGTTTTACCCAATTACAAATATATCTCTCTTAACGAGATTCGTTTCATATCATATATAGATCATCTCGTTCTAATATCCAAGTTAAAAATTACGGCAATTTACCAAAGGACGTACCTAAGAATTGGTATTTACCAAAAGGCGTACCATGGTTTCATTTTCACCAAAGAGCGCACTTATTTTAGTGAACTTCCTCTTATACCCCTCCTGCTATGTACTGTCTTTCTCTTTCTCTCTCAGTAACAAATTCCGAGATACCTGCACATGCTTTTTCAGACTTTTATTTTAAAATAATATATTATGGAATCGGCGCTAAACTAAAAAACGTAAGGTAAAAATCGAAAAAAATATTTCAGTTAAAAAATATCTCATCTAACGTGCTTTAAAAAAATAAATAAATGATTTTATATTTGAGCGTGGGCAAGGATTCTTTAAATTAAAATCATTCTTCCTTGCCGTAAAAGAATCCTTGCCCGTAAAAGATTAAAATTTTAGGTGATTTTAATTTGAAGTGAAACATAAAAAATTAAAGTTCCTTGTCCGTAAATATTTTAATTTCTTTAAATATTTTAGTTAAAAGTTCTGCAATGATTTTTATATTTGAGGTATAAAAAAAATTAAAAAAAATAGAGCGTGGGCCTGAAATCAATAGATTTCAAGCCCACGCTGGACCTGAAATTTTTTATTTCAGGCCCATGCTGAGCCTGAAATCTTATGATTCAGGCCCGATGTGGACTCAAATTTTTTTCTATTTTAAAAATATATTAATATATAAAAAACCTATCAAAACACTTAATTTCATATTAAAACGCAGGGTCTGAAGTCACGCTAGGAGGGCCTGAACACAGATGTGTTCAGGCCCTCCAGGCCTAAAGAATGTTCAGGCCCTCCTTGGGCCTGAACACAATCTTGGATAAATATAAATAAATTAAATAAAAATATCAATAGTTCTAGTTAGAATTGAGCTAGGAGATGGTATTTTTGGTGTCCAAACTTCTAATGATTATAAATTATGTTGCAATAGGAGATTTTTAGGTCTATCAGTGGGTTTTCACCAAAATCCATTGATGGACTTAGGATATTTGGATTTCTCAAAATCCAATATCAATAGTTAGAGTTGAGCTAGGAGATGGTATTTTTGGCGTCCAAACTCCTAATGATTATAAATTATGTTGCAATAGGAGATTTTTATGTCTATCAGTGGGTTTTCATCAAAACCCACTGATGGACCTAGGATATTTGGATTTCTCAAAATCCAATATCAATAGTTAGAGTTGAGCTAGGAGATGATATTTTTGGTGTCCAAACTTCTAATGATTATAAATTATGTTGCAATGGGAGATTTTTAGGTCTATCAGTGAGTTTTCACCAAAACCTACTAATGGACCTAGGATATTTGGATTTCTCAAAATCCAATATCAATAGTTAGAGTTGAGCCAGGAGATGGTATTTTTGGCGTCCAAACTTCTAATGATTATAAATTATGTTGCAATAGGAGATTTTTAGGTCTATCAGTGGGTTTTCACCAAAACCCACTAATTGACCTAGGATATTTGGATTTCTCAAAATCCAATATCAATAGTTAGAGTTGAGCTAGGAGATGGTATTTTTGGTGTCCAAACTTCTAATGATTATAAATTATGTTGCAATGGGAGATTTTTAGGTCTATCAGTGAGTTTTCACCAAAACCCACTGATGGACCTAGGATATTTGGATTTCTCAAAATCCAATATCAATAGTTAGAGTTGAGCTAGGAGATGGTATTTTTGGTGTCCAAACTTCTAATGATTATAAATTATTTTGCAATGGGAGATTTTTAAGTCTATCAGTGAGTTTTCACCAAAACCTATTGATGGACCTAGGATATTTGGATTTCTCAAAATCCAATATCAATAGTTAGAGTTGAGCTAGGAGATGGTATTTTTGGTGTCCAAACTTCTAATGATTATGAATTATGTTGCAATAGGAGTTTTCTAGAATGAATCAGTGGGTTTTGGTGAAAACTCACTGATGGACCTAGGATACTTGGATTTCTCCATACTTGATATCTCTATTTAGAATTCACTTAGGAGATATTATTTCCTAAGTAAATTATTTATTATATTAATTTAGAATAATCAAATATAAAAAATTATCTCTTTATATTTTTGAAATCATGTTGAAAGAGAGGTTTCTTTTAACTGTGCCCAAGATTCAGTCATATTTATACATCTTTATGTGCCAACTGATACGGTTAGAGAACATAACTGAAAATTATTGGTATTAAGTTTGCACATCAGAAATAATATCTCCTAAGTAAATTCTAAATAAAGATATCAAGTATGGAGAAATCCAAGTATCCTAGGTCCATCAGTGAGTTTTCACCAAAACTCATTGATTCATCCTAGAAAACTCCTATTGCAACATAATTTATAATCATTAGAAGTTTGGACACCAAAAATACCATTTCCTAGCTCAACTCTAACTATTGATATTGGATTTTGAGAAATCAAAATATCCTAGGTCCATCAGTGGGTTTTGGTGAAAACTCACTGATAGACCTAAAAATATCCCATTGCAACATAATTTATAATCATTAGAAGTTTGGACACCAAAAATACCATCTCCTAGCTCAACTCTAACTATTGATATTGGATTTTGAGAAATCCAAATATCCTAGGTCCATCAGTGGGTTTTGGTGAAAACCCACTGATAGACCTAAAAATCTCCTATTGCAACATAATTTATAATTATTAGAAGTTTGGACGCCAAAAATAACATCTCCTAGCTCAACTCTAACTATTGATATTGGATTTTGAGAAATCCAAATATCCTAGGTCCATCAGTAGGTTTTGGTGAAAACTCACTGATAGACCTAAAAATCTCCCATTGCAACATAATTTATAATAATTAGAAGTTTGAACACCAAAAATACCATCTCCTAGCTCAACTCTAACTATTGGTATTGAATTTTGAGAAATCCAAATATCCTAGGTCCATAAGTGGGTTTTGATGAAAACCCACTGATAGACCTAAAAATCTCCTATAGCAACATAATTTATAATCATTAGGAGTTTGGACACCAAAAATACCATCTCCTAGCTCAACTCTAATTATTGATATTGGATTTTGAGAAATCCAAATATCCTAAGTCCATCAGTGGATTTTAGTGAAAACCCACTGATAGACCTAAAAATTTCCTATTGCAACATAATTTATAATCATTAGAAGTTTGGACACCAAAAATACCATCTCCTAGCTCAACTCTAACTAGAACTATTGATATTTTTATTTAATTTACTTATATTTATCCAAGATTATGTTCAGGCCCAAGGTGGGCCTGATCATTCTTTAGGCCTGGAGGGCCTGAACACATCTGTGTTCAAGCCTCCTAGCGTGACTTCAGACCCTGCGTTTTAATCTGAAATTAAGTGTTTTGATAGATTTTTTATATATTAATATATTTTTAAAATAGAAAAAAAATTTGAGTCCATGTCGGGCCTGAATCATAAGATTTCAGGCCCACGCTCTATTTTTTTCAAAAAAATTTTTATACCTCAAATATAAAAATCATTGCAGAACTTTTAACTGAAATATTTAAAGAAATTAAAATATTTACGGGCAAGGAACTTTAATTTTTATATTTCACCTCAAATTAAAATCACCTCAAATTTTAATTTCTTTTACGGGCAAGGATTCTTTTACAGGAAGGAAGAATGATTTTAATTTAAAAAATCCTTGCGCACGCTCAAATATAAAAATCATTTATTTATTTTTTTAAATCACGTTGGATGAGATATTTTTTAACTGAAATATTTTTTCAATTTTTACCTTATGTTTTTTAGTTTAGCGCCGATTCCATAATATATTATTTTAAAATAAAAGTCTGAAAAAGCATGTGCATACGTCTCGGAATTTGTTACTGAGAGAGAAAGAGAAAGGCAGTACATAACAGGTGGGGTATAAGAGGAAGTTCACTAAAATGAGTGCGCCCTTTGGTGAAAATGAAACCATGGTACGCCTTTTGGTAAATATCAATTCTTAGGTACGCCCTTTGGTTATGGCTCGTTGAAGCTTACTCCTTCTACATTAGTTGCCCCATGTTGAAAAAAAATGATCCTCAAATTTAATAGTATCATCCGATGATAACCTAGGAGGAAAATCATATGACATCAACTTGACAAAGTCTCCGAGTACTTGTTACCACCTGAAGTACTCTGGATCAAGGTAACCAAAGCTTCCATTCGGTATTGTACTAGGCTAATTTTCGAAAGTTTAAAATTTGAAATATTGATGACGCAATTTCCATCTAACAATATGTTTGATATGTGATGGTGTATGTCACATTGGTGTGAAGGTAATGCAGTCCATGCACAAATCCAATGTAGACCTCAAGTCTTTGTTTCAATGAAAATGGTGACTCTTGTGTGTCATCTAAGTGTTCATGAAGTGTGCCATGAACCATATAATCACAAACTAAGGTCAATTCATAATTCTCCTCACAGTAAGTAGTCAAAGAAACAAGATCTTGAGTCGAGGCTTGGATAGCACCTCAATTTCAGTTTGGAACTCATGGACACCTTCCTCTGACATTGGGTTACGCCTCTTGATCGTGACCTTCATGGTTTCGTCATCAATCTCCCCAAGGTGGACCTTCTCGAACCCACCAACACTAAGAATGAGATATTCATCAAAGTCTTGGGTGGCAACTTGGATCTCTTCAAATTAAGGAGAAGTAGCAGCAAAGATTAGCGGGATGTGATGATGCATGGATCCCATCTAGCGATCCCATCTAGCCGATGTACCAAAGGCGAGTTGCCAATGAGGGAGAGAGGCAACGCATGCACCATAAGGCTCATCACTGTTGGCTGCTTCCTTCACCTTTTGCTTCTTCTTTATCTTGTCATCTTCTTGCTTAGGTTCCTCTTCTACTTCTTCTTCCTCTATTACTACTACTAGTTTTTGTTTGAAAAACCTTTCTTGAGCTAACTCAAATCCCTCTTTTCTACTGTCAAGCAATTCATCCTCCTTATCAAAATTTGGCTTCTCTAAATCTCCTTCTTCCTAGTTCCCAAGTCCATGATTGATATCCTGAGCATCATAATAATTATCCCCGATCATTCCATTCATCTTCTTATCATTCTCCACTAGGTCAATTTACTCCTTCAAATCATCTTCGAATCAGTCTAGGTCATGTTGGATGTCAAAGCTATCATCCTCCATAGTAAATCTAATCATCTCTAGAACAAAGTTTGAGCCTAATCAAAGGAAAGCAAGTGATTTTTCAATTTTTTTTTCATCTTCTCCCAATTAGTGTTCTTGTTTTACCCTATTTGTCATGTGACCATTGCTCCCACCAATCTAATGCTCAATCTTTGAGTTTAATAGCAACTAGTTTAACTTTCACACTATTGGACACTTCTTGATAATAAAATATTCTCTCTACTTCATTAATTTAATCAACAAAATCCTCTACTTGTAACGCATTAGAAAACTTAGACAGATTAACCCGAAAATCTAAGTGTTAGATCATCGAAGATAGGGAGGGAGGGTGAATCTCGATATTTTCAAATTCTTTCTTTTTGTTTTCAAAAACTAAAAGAAAATCGGAGTAAAGCAGTGAAAAATAGAAAACACAAATCTAGAGACATTTGGTTCGGAGCCTTTGGTGACTCCAATTCCAAGGCTCGTAGTCCTCAACTGCTCTTGATGGGCAATCCACTATAAACCTTTCTTCGAAAATCGTTAGCCCCCAGGGTGTAGCACAGATGGTGGATGCATGACATTTCTGGCGTAATGGTCAGGGGTCGATCCTTAGGAGGTGATGATTTACATTTTCGGCCCCCACCATACACCTGTTGTCTGTGTACCTGCATGAACCTCCCTCCATATTCGTAGGGCTGACTCTAGGGTGGCCGTTAAGGTAGCGGATCTATCTTTTTTTAAAAAAATCGTTCGGAGAAAGTGTTGTCGTACAGAATGTAAGGGAATTAGTAACAACCTACTAATCCCTTTTAGAATGCAAGTATAAGTACAACTTAAAAGAAATATACCGATAATTTATCAAGAACATAAGCACAGTGTGTCAATGAGCTTTCTGGTATCGGGGCAGTAGATCAGAAGTGATTTGTCGATGTAGAAAACTGAGATGAGGCGAGTAGAAGCATTACTGAGAAGGCTGGTCTCAGGCTCCTTATATAAGCTTCTTTCCATCGACTAAAAAACAGTTCAGTCGAAGGATAGGATCGATTGACAGAGCTTCTGATCAGTCGACGGATGTCCATTCCCTTCCTTTTTTGCTGTGCTCGGCTGTCGCAGCATTAATGAGATCTGTCGACCTAACCGTACGACAGATAGATATCATTCCAAGTGTGTGCACGCGCCATTCCATATAGGGATCCTTCGACTGATCCACTTATCCGTCGACATCTACATTTGAAAACATACTAAATTTGGCTTCACGGCTATCTACTCGAGCTTGATCAGTCGCCTGATCTAGTGATCAGTCAACTGATATGTTTCCTGCACAAGAGTGTTAGCACAACAAATATATATAAAATAATTAACCCTATAAAACAAAATTTAGCATAAATAACATAAAGAAATGTATGAGTAATTTGATAGTTGTAACTGTCCTAACCTCAACTTAGAAACCTCTGTAGGTTTTTCTAGTTGGATCAACGCCCTAAGGTTGTCCCGGAGGGACACGACCTCACAGCTCTATCTTAGAAGCTTATCTCACTCACCTGCCAGACATTTGGTCTACTAGAAGCTTCCCCTTTAACGCTCTCTCTTAGAAGCTTATCTCCTATGTGTCTTTAGAGTTTATCCAAATCATAAGAGCAATTAAAGCATCCCTTTTTTTGAAAGATATAGTATTTTTAAAGCATTTTCAAACTTCCCTTTGAAAAACATAAAAATATTTTCATTGCTAAATTCGTCGCCAAATATTTTTGCAATGAATTAAAAAAAATTCATTGCAAATTTAATTTTTTTTTGTAGTGAAACCATGTTAACTACAAGAAAAATTTTCCTATGTGTCTTGGAGATTTTTCCAAACTCAAGTAATTTTTTAAGAATTTTCAACGATGTTCAAAAAGATAAAAAAGTTTTTTTTTGGAAAATGATAATATTGAATTTTCAAAAATAGAGTGTTTTGATAGTGGTTTTTGAAAGTTTAATATTTTTGAAACTTTTAATAGTTCTTTTAATTTGAACTCCCCCTAAACTTTTTGGATTTACAAGGGGTATCCAGGATTGCGCCCGACTAATCCACTTGGCTGACCGGCCCTGCCCCACAGCCTTCAACGAGAGTCCCCACCGGTCAACAAGGGTAAATCCTGGGACGGAGACACGTGGTGACTTCACCATTGATGATATCGGTACCCGATGGCCCGACCACGCAGTAGCCTATGGCGATTTCTTCCGTCAGCATACTGCGTGCTCTACCAGGGAGGAATCGAACCTGGGAAGTGAGGGATCACCCAAGTGAGTCATTACCAATCGCGTCATGCCCGAGGGGGCGAACCCCCCCTAAACTTGACACAGTCCTAGGAAGCTTGTTGACCACAAGTTGATCTTTCTCTGAGTTTTAGGGTTTGATTTAAACAAAAGAATTACATAATAATTTTTAAATTTAAAGTAATCAGACAAAGAAGTGCATTAATTTCTTTTGATTAGGACTCCCCCTAAACCTGACACAATTTTAGAAATTCTTGTAGATCATAAAGGAAACTTCCTATGTATCTTTAGAGTTTATCCAAATCATAAGAGCAATTAAAGCATCTTTTTTTTTTAAGATATAATATTTTTAAAGCATTTTCAAACTTGCCTTTGAAAAATATAAAAATTTTGAAGAAGAATTTTTCGAAATATTTTGAAAGACATAATGAATTTTGAAAAAATATTTTTCAAAAAGCATTTTAAAAGAGATGATAATTTTTAAGCAAAAATTATTTTGAAAGAGAGAAATTTTTGAAAAGAATAATAAAGTTTTTCAAGAGAAATGTAAAAAAACTTTCGTAAAAAGATAGACTCCTCCTGAACCTGACACCTTCTGGCTACCCTTGTTAACTATAAGGAACTCTACCTAAGTGTCTTAAGGAACGTTAGTGTTGACCTAGAGGATTTGTGTCTAAGTGCAAGTCAAACAACTTTCAAAGATATATAATTTTTGAAATATATTTATAGGTACACATAATCAAGCAAGAAATTCATTAAAACATTATTATGTTTAGTCACTATTTTGAAAATAGGCTTTTAAGAAAATATTCTAAGGTTTTTGAAAATATTTTAAAAGGCATTTATCAATTGATTAGTCTTTATCATTTCACCCATTCTATGTGTCACAGTACAAACAAGCATGGTACCCTTATAGGTGTTTGTGAGATGCTAGATTAATTTTTCTCAATTTAATAATATAGATTGTTTGACCTTGAGTTAGATTCAAGTTTAATAATTAGAAACATAAAAGTAAATTTCAATAATTGACTTTCAGGTCTTGGCGAGGCACAGGGGCCTTCTTTGGCTTAAGCCTTATTGGATCAACAACCCGTTTCTTAGACAAAGACTTTTAAAGAAATAATAATTTTAATTTACTCTTTGAGAAACTCTGGTCTAACTAGTCTAGGATGTGGCGAGGTAGTTTCGGCTAGTTCCACTTAGCTAGGTCAATCAAGTCAGATACTCCTTACCCTTCTTGACTTCCTAGACCAAGCTTCCCATACGTACTATCATCTCGTCCCACCCTGGTACTATATTAGGCAAGTGTTAAACTATCTTTTTCCTATTTAGTCATTCTAAGTTAAGCACAAAAATAAGCTATCATGAATGACATGACATATATATATGGAAAGAATAAACAGATGCATGAGCATGACAGTTATGCATGTATCAATCAAGTCAAATCGTTTTAATTTGATTTCTAATAAAGTATCAAATTATCGATTTGATACAGAACATGTGAACCCGTGAATATGTCAACCTACTTTGACATATTTATTATTATTAAGTTGAATGTTTCAGTTAGGTAGGATTTTATTTAGTTTCATAATTGAAGGTAATTAATTTAAATTTTAGTTCATGGATTTTGTATAAATTTTGAATTAAGGATTGAGTTTGTTAAGAATTGTTAATTAATTAAGATTTAAGTTGTTAAAAAATAATTAAGATTTAAGTTGCTAAGAATTAATTAAGAACTAACTTGTTAAGAATTAATTAAGATTTAAGTTATTAAGAATTAATTAAAATTTAAGTTGTTAAGAATTAATTAAGAACTAAGTTGTTAAGAATTAATTAAGAACTAAGTTGTTAAGAATTAATTAAGAACTAAGAGGACACTTGGTATACATTTGGCAGTGGGAATGGTAATGGGTTTTGATTGAGGGGTTTATGGGTTTAGTGATAACCTAGTGGGGGTTGGGTTATAAAATCAAGGGTATCATATCTATATTTTAATTTCAATGCTCGTATACCAAGCAACATAAATAGGAATGAAATAGATTTCATTCCCATTTCCATCTTCTAAACCCGCTTACCAAGCGCCCCTAAGTTGTTAAGAATGAATTAAGATTTAACTTGTTATGAATTAATTAAGGATTAAGTTGTTAAGAATTAATTAAGATTTAAGTTGTTAAGAATTAATTAAAATTTAATTTGTTAAGAATTAATTAAAAATTAAGTTGTTAAGAGTTAATTAAAATTTAAGCTGTTAAGAATTAATTAAGGTTTAAGTTGTTAAGAATTAATTAAGATTTATGTTGTTAAGAATTAATTAAGGATTTAAGTTTTTAAGAATGAATTAAAGTTTAGTTGTTAAGAATTAATTAAAATTTAAGTTGTTAAATTAAGGTTTTAAGTTTTTAAATTAAGATTTTAAGTTGTTAAATTTGTGATTAATTTTGGGTCTAATTACATCATTTGCATTAATTCAAAAATTTCTGATTCATTAATTATTTCTTTTATTTTTAAGTTTACAAGTTTATTTAATACTTCTGTTTTATTTAAATTATTGTAAGCCTTTTTAATTATAGCTTCAATTTTAATAAATTCATCTTCAGAGTTATATTCAAAATTATTAATTAAAATTGTATTATTATCTTCAAAATAAGTAGAACAATTTCCAGTCCAGATCCCCTAGTCCACAATAACGCGGAACAGGGGATGGACCACGTCCAATTGCGGCCAGATCATGATCGCGATCTGGCCGCAATTTGTTGCAATCCCCTCTAGGGTTCACCGTGCCCCCCAGGTTATAGTTTGGGTTCGGGCGGGTGGTCGGAGGCAACCCGAATGTCACGGTGAAGAATTTAGGGTTTAGAGTTTAGGGTTTAGGATTTAGGGTTTAGGCCTCCGGGTGGCCTTCGGCCACCCGCCCAAACCCAAACTATAACCTGGGGGGGCATGGTGAACCTTAGAGGGGATCGCAACAAATTGTGGTCGGATCGCGATCACAATCCAGCCGTAATTGGACGTGATCCATCCCCTGGTCCGCGTTTTTGCGGACCAGAGGATTTGGCCTCAATAATTTCAAGATTACTAATTAAGGTTGTAGCATTATATTCAAAATCAGTAGAATTATTAATTAAGGGTTGAGTATTATCATCAGAATTAATAACATTATCTTCAAAAATATTAATAAAGGATTGAGTATTATCATTAGAATTAATAACATTATCTTCAGAAATATTAATAAAGAATTGAGTATTATCATCAGAATTAATAGCATTATCTTCAGGATAAGTAAAATGATTTTCAAGATTGTTAATTAAAATGTTAGAATAATTTCTAAAATTGTGGCATTAATATTAAAAATTATGGAGTTGATATTCAATATATTAATATTATCAATATTTGACTTAAATTTGTTATCAGCTAATTTATCATCTAACATATTTAATTTATTGTATAAATAATCCAACTTAACAGGAAAATCAACATAATTATCTAAATTATCAGAAGAATTATTAACTTTGCAGGAATTTAAAAAATACTTTTGCAGAAATTAACTTTTCGTACATTCATTACCTTCGTTGCATTTTCTGGCATTGTGGATCGGGTCATTTTCCAGACTGGACACTAGTTCTTGTAATGTCCATACTTACTGCACTTAAAACACTGGATATGGCTTTTGTCCCTCCGGACTCCTAGCGCTAGTACCTCCATTGCCGCCGTGGTGACGTACAAACCTGACGAGTAGGAAATTTATTTTTGTAGTGTCCTCTCTCCGTGCACTTAAAACAAATTATATGAAATTTAAAATTAGACATAATTTAAATTGTACCTCTTTCACCATTAACTCCCCCTCAGTTCCTGGCCTTCTTGCTCTTTCGGCGATAAGTCCGATCAGAGCCACCTGCTCTGATACCAATTGTAGGATCGGTGGCGTCGATAGAGGGGGGCGTGAATATCGACTCCTGCTTCATTTCTGTTGGTTCTTGGATGGCTATAGAGGGGGGTGAATGTAGCCAAACACTCAAATAAGGCCCTCTTCTTAAAACTTTCTTTCTGTGATCAAAGTTAGCAGCGGAAACAAAATACAACAGAAAGAACAAAACAGAGAAAGGAATCAAACCGACGCTAACATAGTGATGTACAAGGTTCGGGGAAAACTTGCCCCTACTCCTTGGCGTGCCCGTAAGGTGGGCGATCCCTTGATCGTCGGCAGATCAAGCCCCGGTGAACACCGGATAAACTGAAGCCTCCTTCTCGGTGGAGAAACCTCTCCACAAGCTGTCTCACAGATTGATACAAGTTAAGCTCACGAGACACTCGAGAAGAGAACCTCACAAGAATGTAGTAAGAACACTTAAGCACAAAGCAACAGAGAGCACTCGACACAGCCCAGCCAAACTCCTCAAGTTTCTGTCTGTTCGCTTCTCCGCTCCTCTGCTTCCAGCTTTGTCTTAAGCTCAAGCTCAACGCCGTCAAGCTTCCAACAATATCCACTGAGCCACAGCCTGACCCCCTGACTCCCTGAGCACTCAGTCCACTGAAGACCCTCTCCAGCTGAGCCTCTGTTAGTCGCCAGCCGCGCCAGCTGCCCGTTGAAACCTGAAATCGGTAAATAGACAAACTTGCACCAAGGAAAGTCCTCAGTTGACTCTCCCCATGGTTTGAATCCTCCCTGTAAAGCCTACACACTTCAACAGAAGTTTAGCAAATCATATCAAACATAATCAGCAGTGTACCAGAGAATCGGCAGAGAAAACAGATGTGATCAGAGTGTCTGACAGTGAATTTGAATTAAAGTTCTCTGTATGCTCCCTGATCGGTCACCAGACCGATCAGATATAGCTGGATCAGTCACCAGACCGATCCATGAGGAAACTCCATGCCAACTTCCCTGATCGGTCACCAGACCGATCCAGGCAAGGTCAAATCCACTCTAAGTCAAGTGAACGGGCTCCCAGCCTTCTCTGACTCGTGCTCAGTCCCCCGGACCAAGACTCCATGCCCAGTTTCACTCACCGGGACTTCAACCTAGCTTCCCAAGCTAGGACCTGGCTTCACTCACCAGGATTTCATCCAACCTAGCTTCTCAAGCTAAGACCTGGCCCTCCAAGCCAGGGTTTCATCCAACCTAGCTTCTCAAGCTAGGACCTGGCTTCACTCGCCAGGCTTTCATCCAACCTAGCTTCTCAAGCTAGGACCTGACCCTCCAAGCCAGGGTTTCATTCAACCTAGCTTCTCAAGCTAGGATTGGGCTCTCCAAGCCAGGGTTTGCACATAGTCCCACTAGGTATGCCTAGTCCCCGACCAGGACTTCATCCCAATCATCTCATTATCCTAAACTAAAATCGGTTTCAACACCAAAACAACAATCAGGGTCAGACTGCATCAACAATCTCCCCCTTTTTGTTGTTTGACAATCTGATTTTAAGTTTAGGGATTTGAAATCCATAGTCTCAAATTTCACAATTTCACTATCGTAGGAGAATCAAGATCCTCCCCCTACAACAGTTAAGCTTGTAATTATCCCAAACTTAACTAACCACACTCTCCCCCTTTGTCAAACACCGAAAAGGGTGTAGACCGGTTGTTAAGTTTAAACATACTCCCCCTCAAACCTAGGGGTTCTCCCAAAACAACAAAGATATGAGATAATTGATAGACATATGAAGGCATATGATAAATGTAAAGCAAGATAAACCAAGCATATGCATCATATGAACACGGAATAGGATTAAAACAAGAACTAGTAATAAACATGGAGTAGCAAGTCATACATGGAAATAGTCATAAAATCAGATGCATAACACAGCATCAAAACATAGTCAAGTACATCACCAAGTCATAACAGTCAAAACACAAATCATGTAAGCACGATCAGAGTACAACCATAATCAATCCTCAGCAGGATCGTCGTCAGATGTATCATCAATAGATATGAAGCTCCCTGGTGCAGTGCTGCTAGAGGGCGCATCTCCAGAAGATGAAGGCTGGTACGGATGACTAGCGGTCCAGGCGCGCCACTCCTCGTACCATGCCTCCTGCAGGGAGCGGACCCCAGAGATGTCGGACTCTATCGTGAGTACTCTGCGATCGAAAGACCGAAACTCAGAGCGGACCTCCTGTCGCTAGAGCTCGGAGATATGAAACTCATCCTGCATCGTCTGCTCCAGCTCAGCCACCTGCCAGCGGAGATCGGGATCTGGCTCATAGTGGCCCTCTACAGCAGCGGGCGGCTCCTGATGAAAGGCTGGAGCTGCGGGTATCTGAACATGGGCCGCCCTAGGTAACTCCCACAAACCTCTCCTATCCTTCCACCTCAGCCCCTGCGGTCCGACAATAATGCCAGACTGGGCCAATGCGCGTTGGCCAAGTCGGCAGTCCTGCCGGACCATTGGCACGATCCTGCCCTGTGACACGTCGATACTGACCGAATGAAGCAAGGTAGTAATGATATGTCCGAAAGGCATATAAACCGTCTGACGATCGATCTGACTATAGGTGATAATCGAGAAGTAGATGGTCGTTACTATGTCAAAGTCTAACCGCCGATGCATCCCGTAGAGCATCAAGCAGTGAAATGAGCGAATCTCGGCTAGGGGCTTCGAAGTAATAGGTACCAGACAGTTAGTGATGATTTAAAAAAGGATATAATCAGCGGGGGAAAGGCGGAGAGCAGCAAACGTGGGGAAATCACCGGCGGGCTCACCGGGACCCCCCGGCCTGGGATGGCCGAAAAAGTACTCGTAGATAGAGTCAGGAGTGACTCCATCGAAGGGAACCGGTAGAGGATCCAGAAGATAAGGGTAGAGCGGAAAGTCATTATCTGAACGTCGACAATCAAGAAAGGCAGTGAAAGCTGATAAATCAAAATTGAGGTTGATACTAGCAACTCGGGTCTGATACCCCGTACCCTCTCCACTGACCATGTTGTTATAACATTCGGAGACTAAATCAAAATTTATCGGTCGCTCAAGAAAGAGAATGGATTGAAGTTCGTAATGCTCAACGATCTGTCGTACCGACGGACAGTGTTCGAAAACAAACGCTCGGTCCACAGTTCGACAAGGTAAAAGTTTGAAGGTACGACTGTGAAAGAATAATTCGAAATGAGCATTTTGAAATCTGTCATCAGAAGGAGGTTGGGGTCTAGCAGGTGAAGAGGGAGCCCTGGATCGTGAGGTACCCTCGGTCGGTTCTTTACCTTTAGAAGATTTCCTAGTGTTGGATAAAAATCATGGCACCAGATTGAATTATGGGATTGATCAGTGAAGTCATAATCAATGCCAGAAAGTAAATGATCACAAGGATAAGGTTACGGGTCAAGACAAGGTCACGACACACACCAAAACGAACCACAAGATGAAAGGATCAATGAGATTGAGGGTAGGGCACATCACCACACATAAACTTCATGATTAGTACACAAAAATCATACTTAATGAACTAAACAGCAAGTCAAAATCGAAATGAAACTTCTTACTTAGGTGCCATGACAGTAGGTTGGTTGGATCGTGTGGGGAGAACCTTTAGACAGGCTACACAGAGAATGGACCTCAGAAACTGCTTCGCAGAGAACTTGCGCAAGAAGAAGAACACTCACGAGAACTTGAACTTCAGAGAAAACCCAGAAAACACACAAGGAACTCTTAGTGAAGAGGACTCGTGCACTCACAAACCTCACAGGAAGTAGTTCTTGCCGATCAAAGAACTTGCTGAGTGCTCGCCGAAACGCAGGAAGAAGAGACTCAGGAAGAAGAGGAAGGTTTTACGCAGGTAGAAGACAAAGGTTTCGGCGCAAGGGTTGAAAATGAAGAGATTGATGGAGTTAATAGGTTGGTGGACCGATCCACCAACCGAAATTTATTGCGATCGAACGGATCACCGTTCGATCCAGAAACGCCCAGACCGATCAGGCTTCAGCCTGATCGATCGGGTGACCGATCAGGCACGCCCCTAATCGATCTGCCGATCGATCAGGGAGCGAACAGTGAGTTTATGAGGTATTCTGTGACCCTTCTGATCGGTCGGTGGACTGATCACCACAGGGGGCCAGATCGGTCAGTGGACCGATCCAGGCCAACACAGAGGGATTGCAGTGGGTTATCGCAATTCGGCTTGATCGGTCAATTGGACCGATCAGACCTACTCCTGATCGATCTGGTGACCGATCAAGCATCAGGAATTTTTCTGATACGATTCTGAAACTTCAGTTTCAGACTCCCGAATGAATTTCGATATGAATTGATGTAACTTTGCTGGTTGTGGAGGTGTTCCCTTGACTATAATTGATCCCTGAACAAGGATCAAAGGTCCTTATGGAGTTAACAAATCAGTTTGCTCTACCTAAGTGGAGTCAAATTCAATCAACACATCCATCCAATGTTCAAACACATTTGTAGCAAAATAAAATCTCCAATCAAGTATCCTTGATTGGAATGTCCAAGTATGATCATGGAGCCAAATACACATATGTTATGCATTGGTTTTCCCCATACTTGGTCAACTGAATGATCAATATCTTGTCAACCTAATTTCTCAAGAGATGCATTAACATTTTGAGTAATTAGGTTGATCCTAGCATCTCACCCCATTTCTAGCAAACAAAAATATTTTGTTAAACCTTATAGTTTGTGTGAGATGTCCCCATGTTGCCCAATTGTTCCCAACAATTTGAATTGATCATGAAGGGTTTTGAATGCTTTTCATTCCTATGAAGCGCGACACATTCCCAATTCCCTTCGTAAGAAACTAAATTCATTCTCGGGAAGTGATTTAGTGAAAAAGTCCGCTAGGTTTGATTTTGACTCTATATGTGAGAGTACAATATCTCCTCTAGCAACATGATCTCTAATGAAGTGGTGACGCACTTCAATATGCTTGGTTCTAGAATGATGGACTGGATTCTTTGTTAGGTTTATTGTGCTTATGTTGTCACACAACACTTGCACACCCTTGTAGGTTAATCCATAGTCCTCTAGTGTATGTATCATCCACAACAATTGTGATACACTCTCTCCCATGGCGATATATTCTGCCTCAGTCGTGGAGAGAGCAACACAATGTTGCATCCGACTTGATCAACTAACTAGTGATGATCCTAAGAATTGGCAACACCCACTCGTGCTCTTACGATCAAACTTGCACCCAGCATAGTCGGAATCGGTGTAGCCAATTAGGTCAAATGACTCGGTACGGGGGTACCAAAGACCAACTCCAATTGTGCCCTTAAGGTATCTCAAAATTCGTTTAACAGCAATTAAATGAGATTCCTTGGCACAAACTTGATACCTAGCGCACATACCCACAGCAAAAAGTATATCAGGTCGATCAGTTGTGAGGTATAGCAAACTACCTATCATGCTCCAATATTGAGTTAGGTCAACAGGTTTACCACTCTCATTATTGTCTAATCTTGTGTTTGTAGCCATGGGAGTGGTTACCTCTTTAGAATCACTCATGTTAAATTTACGGAGCATCTCTTGAGTGTATTTTAATTGATGCACATGGATTCCATCTCGAGCTTGTTTGATTTCGAGTCCAAGGAAGAAAGTCAACTCTCCCACTAGACTCATCTCAAATTCACTCTCCATGTGTCTAATGAATTCATTCAAATAACCCTTATTGTTTGAACCACAAATTATGTCATCGACATACACTTGGGCTACAAATATATTGTCACCATCTCTCCGTATAAATAGTGTAGGGTCTATTTGTCCTCTTACAAAGCCTTTTTCAATTAGAAATGTCGACAACCGCTCATACCAAGCTCGGGGTGCTTGTTTAAGGCCATAAAGCGCCTTCTTAAGCTTGAACACGTGGTTTGAAAATTCGGAATTCTCAAACCCCGGAGGTTGTTCGACATAGGCCGATTTGACATCCATTTGATAGAGCTTGAAACCTCGATGTGCTGCAAATGCAAGCATCAATCGGATGGATTCTAATCGTGCCACGGGAGCATAGGTCTCATCATAATCAAGCCCTTCGACTTGACTATAGCCCTTGGCTACTAGGCGTGCCTTGTTTCTTACGATTTCTCCCTTATGGTTCAACTTATTTTTGAAGACCCATTTGGTTCCAATAATGGTGGTCTTCTTAGGTCTAGGGACTAAGTCCCAAACTTGACTTCTCTCGAATTAACCTAGTTCATCTTGCATGGCGATGATCCAATCGGGATCATTTAATGCCTCGACAATTTTTCTAGGTTCAATTTCGGAAATTAGGGCAACTTCATTAGCCTCATTCCTAAAGAATGATCTAGTCCTAACCCCATGGTGGATATCTCCAACAATTTGGTCTTGGGGATGACTAGAGGCTAACCTAGTTTTCCTTGGTGTAGGAGGTGCTTCTTGGATGGTGTCACTAGACACAAGCTCAGCCTCAGGATCCGACTGATCTATGAGTTGTCTAGGCTCACCGTCATCAGACTCATCACCACCATCTGCAACACTTGGACTCCCATCCAAACCTAGTTTCCTAAGTTCGGATTGAACTCCTTCTACATCTTCTGATTGATCATTTACTTTTCGAATTTCCTCGAAAACAACATCAGAAGACTCTTAATCTAGACTTCTTGTTATAGACTCGGTAAGCTTTGCTAACGAGAGAGTACCCGACCAGTATCCCTTCATCAGCTTTCGCTGTGAACTTTCCAAGATGGTCCTTGGTGTTTAGAATAAACACCTTACACCCAAACACCCTAAGATGTTTAACTGTAGGTGGTTTTCCAAACCAAAGTTCATGAGGAGTCTTCCCTAAGAATCTATGAATGAGGACTCGATTTTGCACATAGCAAGCTGTGTTCACAGCTTCAGCCCATAAGTAACTCGGTAAAGAGTACTCATTGAGCATGCTTCGTACAGCCTCTTGTAAGACTCGGTTCTTCCTCTCTACAACACCATTTTGTTGTGGTTTTCTAGGAGTGGAGAACTCAGGTCTATACCCTCTCTCTTGACAAAACTCTAAAAAACTTTAATTTTGAAATTCTCCCCCATGATCACTCCTAATTGTTTTAATCGTTGATGATTTTTCATTTTCAATTCTTCTACAAAATGAAATAAAAACATCTAAGGTTTGATCCTTATATTTTAGAAAATATGTCCATGTATATCTAGTAAAATCATCGATGATCACAAAACAATATCTACTACCATTCAACGATATAATTGTACTACAATTAAACAAGTCCATGTGAAGTAAATCCAAAGCGGTAGAAGTACTTACAGCGCATTTACCTTTATGTGCAAATTTTGTTTGCTTACCCATTTGACATACATCACAAAGCTTATCCTTTTCATACTTGATGCTTGGTAAGCCACGAACTAGTTCCTTGTTGGCCAATTTTCGGATGTTCTTCATGTTCACATGTTCACATGTGCTAGTCTCCGGTGCCAAAGGATGGACTCATCTTCTCTTGACATGAAACACTTAACAAAAGCATTAGTAGCACTTTTAAAATAAACTTGATAAATGTTATCTATCCTTGTGCCTACTAGTACCGTGTCAAATGTGTCATGTTGTCTAACTAAACATTGACTTGATTGAAAATAAATTGTGTAACCCGCATCACACAATTGACTGACACTTAGGAGATTAAATGTCATCCCTTTGACTAGAAGGACATTCTTAATCTTATGACATTCGGATATTTGAATGTCTCCTATCCCTGTAACCTTAAGACTACCTTTGTTACCAAAATAAACATTACCTCTATTTTTGCTTTGAAGGGTAGTGAATAAAGATCTATCGTCGGTCATATGTTTGGAGCACGCACTATCAACGAACCAAGTTGATAGATGCTCCCCCTCAATCAAAGCCTACACAATACGAAAAATAGAAGATTTAGGTACCCAAATATTGGGACCTAAAGCACCTACTATGCAAGACTTAGGCACCCATATCTTGACCACTTTCTTTTGAACCCTAGGAATCTTAAGTGGTCCAACATCAGTCCTAGACATCATGGAAACAAATGATGGTTCTTTAGGCCGGTAACCAATACCGGCCTTGTTGTAAACCGCCCTTTGTGCATTTAGAATCATATCTAAAGTCTTTGAGCTAGTTGAGAATTTCTCAAGAACACTCTTGAGTCTCTCAACCTCACTCTTCAAAGACTTGTTCTCATCTTCTAACATCTCTACATGCAAATCATCAATATGTTGGTGCAGGAAGCACCATATTGAACCTGGTTTTGATATTGGCAAAGGATTCAAAGTTAAGTTTATTTGTGATCTAACGTTGTTCACTAAGTGTGCAGGAAAAGTCCTAGCGAAGGGCTGCTAGGCACCTGGCGAAGGGCTGCCAGGAAACAAAGACCTAGCGAAGGGCTGCTAGGCACCTGGCGAAGGGATGCCAGGAAACCAAGTCATAGCGAAGGGCTGCTAGGCACCTGGCGAAGGGCTGCCAGGAAACCAAGTCCTAGCGAAGGGCTGCTAGGCACCTGGCGAAGGGCTGCCAGGAAACAAAGCCCTAGCGAAGGACTGCTAGGCACTGGCGAAGGGCTGCCAGGAAACAAAGCCCTAGCGAAGGACTGCTAGGCAACTGGCGAAGGACTGCCAGTATCCAAGACCTGACAAAGGACCGTCAGGCAAAAGACCAACCAAAGGAGCGGTTGGCATCAGGTAAATTCTCCCGAGAGGAGTAGGTGAGGACGCGTTCCCCGTCGAGGGAACAGTAGGCGTCGGTTCGACCTAGGACTCCATTTTGGATACCAAAGTCAGAACCAAGACAGCTAAGGCTGTGTAAAAGAATAATATAATTGCTATTTGGACTAACCCTGGATGGAGGATCGAAGGACTGAGTATCTGCAGCTCAGAGAGCCTCAAAGGAGTGAGGCAGAAGCTGAGCAGGGCGCCCCGGATGATCCGGGCGCCCCCAAGGTCAACCCAAGTCTGCAAGAAGTGAAAACACACCTCAAAGCGCCTCGACAGCTAGATTCGGGGCGCCCCGGATGCTCCGGGCGCCTCGCCTGTCACGGGCGCCCCACCTGTCGCGGGCGCCCCGCGTGTCGCGGGCGCCCCCACTGCCAGTTGCCGAAGCGCGCCCTTGCGAAGCCGTGAAGATAAACTTTGACCGGTCAATGCGGGCGCCGCGGTCAAAGCGGATCCAGAGGATCAGACGCGACCGAGAGCTCTACGGATCAGAGGCCACGTGGGGGGCGCCCCCGACGTCCCGGGCGCCCCCAGGCCCTATATAAAGGGCCCTCGACCCCAGGCTTCAAAAAACTGTTCACTCAACGCCTCAAAGCTCTTCTACGCTCGTGCCTTGCTCCGAACACTCTCCAACTCGAGCCGACGACGTCCCGCTGCTCCGAAAAAGTTGATCTACTCCGGACGTCGGTAAAGAAGAGCGTTCTTTTTATTTACTGCACTTATCTTTGTAATTAAATTCTGTAAACCTTTTTGCACCTATATAGAATTGCCCAAAGTAAACGGTCAACGACCGTGGGCCTTGGAGTAGGAGTCGACACAGGCTCCGAACCAAGTAAATCGACTGTGTCTCTGTGTCTTGTTTTTTAATTTCCGCTGCGTACCTACTCTTACTCAAATCCGAAAGTTTTTCGATATTCACCCCCCCTCTATTGGTTTTCTCGATCCAACACAATATTCTCATCCTTAGAGGATTTCAAATGTTCTACTTCAACTTTCAATGATTTAACCTTTTCTTTTGACTTTTTTAACAATTCGGTTAAATATGCAATGGTTCTATAACATTTGTCTAGTTCGGGAGAAATTACCTCTTCATCATCCGAAGATGATGAAGCCGCGTTTGAAGAGTCCATGGATTCATCACTGCTTTCTTGATCTTCAATAGCCATGAGTGCTACATGACGTGTACTCTTCTCCTCCTTCTCTTCTTCGGATGAACTAGAGGATGATTCATCCCATGTGGCCTTTAAGGCCTTCTTCTTCTTTTTTGATTTCTCCTCTTTCTTCTTTAGCTTTGGGCAGTCTTTCTTGTAGTGTCCTTTCTTGCTACACTCATAACAAGTAACATTAGACTTATCAATCTTAACTTCACTCGGGTTACCTTTACCCTTGTAGCGCTGGCTCTTCCTCATCATCCTCCTTACAAAGTTGACCATCTCGGAGGAAGAAGACCCGCTGCCATCCTCCTCAGACTCGGATGAGGATGAAGATGAAGAGACTTCCTTCTTCTTCTCCTTCTTCTTGGTCTTTTCCCCTGCTACAAGTGCAATCCCCTTCTCATTGGGGCCTTTGTTAGCCATTTCATGGAGCTCCATTTCACAAAATAAATCATCCAATTTTACAATTGACAAGTCCTTAGAAACCTTGTAGGCATCCACCATGGATGACCACAAAGCATTCCTTGGAAAAGCTTTTAACACATACCTCACAAGTTCGCGGTTCTCGACCTTTTCGTCAATGAAGTGGAGACCGTTGAGAACTTCTTTGAATCTAGTATGAAGTTCACTTACCGTTTCACTCTCCTTCATGGAGAGGTTTTGTAGTTGATTGAGGAACAAGTCCCTCTTAGCTATTCTTGAGTCTCGGGTGCCTTCATGAAGTTCGATGAGCTTGTTCCACAAATCCTTGGCGCATGTAAAGGGACCAACTTTGATGAGTTGATCCTTGTTCATCCCATATTGCAAGGTCACCACCGCCTTCGCATCGGCTTCTCCTTTGCGGATTTGCTCAGCTGACCACCGTGAAGATTCCAACTCTTTTCCCTCCGCGTCTCTTGGAGGAATAAAGCCTTCCTTCACGAAGAACCACATTCCAATGTCGGTTTTGAGATAGTACTCCATGCGAGACCTCCAATATTGAAAATCTGATCCGTCGAAGAAGGGAGGTCGGGTGGTGCTAAAACCTTCCCTCAATGCCATCGTTGATAGCTCTCGGATGTTAAGCCGTTTGAACAGAGCCCCAAGCTCTGATACCACTTGTTGGTTTTTGGATGGCTATAGAGGGGGGTGAATGTAACCAGACACTCAAATAAGGCCCTCTTCTTAGAACTTTCTTTCTGTGATCAAAGTTAGCAGCGGAAACAAAATACAACAGAAAGAACAAAACAGAGAAAGGAATCAAACCGACGCTAACACAGTGATGTATAAGGTTCGGGGATAACTTGCCCCTACTCCTTGGCGTGCCCGTAAGGTGGGCGATCCCTTGATCATCGGCAGATCAAGCCCCGGTGAACACCGGATAAACTGAAGCCTCCTTCTCGGTGGAGAAACCTCTCCATAAGCTGTCTCACAGATTGATACAAGTTAAGCTCACGAGACACTCGAGAAGAGAACCTCACAAGAATGTAGTAAGAACACTTAAGCACAAAGCAACAGAGAGCACTCGACACAGCCCAGCCAAACTCCTCAAATTTCTGTCTATTCGCTTCTCCGCTCCTCTGCTTCCAGCTTTGTCTTAAGCTCAAGCTCAACGCCGTCAAGCTTCCAACAGCATCCACTGAGCCATAGCCTGACCCCCTGACTCCCTGAGCACTCAGTCCACTGAAGACCCTCTCCAGCTGAGCCTCCGTCAGTCGCCAGCTGCCCGTTGAAACCTAAAATCGGTAAATAGACAAACTTGCACCAAGGAAAGTCCTCAGTTGACTCTCCCCATGGTTTGAATCCTCCCTGTAAAGCCTGCACACTTCAACAGAAGCTTAGCAAATCATATCAAACATAATCAGCAGTGTATCAGAGAATCGGCAGAGAAAACAGACGCGATCAGAGCGTCTGATAGTGAATTTGAATTAAAGTTCAGCTTCTGATCGGTCCCCAGACTGATCAGAGAGGACCCTGATTGGTCACCAGACCTATCCAGCAGTCTGCTGCACACACCTGATCGGTTATAGTGAGAAGCTCACGACGTTTGATCGTTCACCAGAACGATCTGAATAATATCCCTGATCGGTCACCAGACCGATCAGGAGCCGAACAGAAAGGTTCCCAAAGTCTCTGTATGCTCCCTGATCGGTCACCAGACCGATCAGACATAGCTGGATCGATCACCAGACCGATCCACGAGGAAATTCCGTACCAACCTCCCTGATCGGTCACCAGACCGATCCAGGCAAGGTCAAATCCACTCTAAGTCAAGAGAATGGGCTCCCAACCTTCTCTGACTCGTGCTCAGTCCCCCGGACTAAGACTCCATGCCCAGTTTCACTCACCGGGACTTTAACCTAGCTTCCCAAGCTAGGACCTGGCTTCACTCACCAGGATTTCATCCAACCTAGCTTCTCAAGCTAGGACCTGGCCCTCCAAGCCAGGATTTCATCCAACCTAGCTTCTCAAGCTAGGACCTGGCTTCACTCGCCAGGCTTTCATCCAACCTAGCTTCTCAAGCTAGGACCTGGCCCTCCAAGCCAGGGTTTCATCCAACCTAGCTTCTCAAGCTAGGACCGGGCTCTCCAAGCCAGGGTTTTCACCTAGTCCCACTAGGTATGCCTAGTCCCTGACCAGGACTTAATCCCAATCATCTCATTATCCTAAACTAAAATCGGTGTCAACACCAAAACAACAATCAGGGTCAGACTGCATCAACAATTTTGTCTTTTGTTCGTTTAACTTTGTAATCAAATCATTAGTAGCATAGCGGAATAATAAATGTAAAAGACAAATACAGCAGACACGCGGGATTTATTTACTTGGTTCCCAACCCCCTAGGGTCAGTATGTCCAAGGCCTAGGTACTCGGCGTGAGTCCACTAGTGGTCTCCTTTCTGGAATTTCAGGATGCGGAGAAAATCCAGCTTACAGTATGATTTTACAAGTAAGAAATGATAAACTGAAAACCAACTTGTAAATTAAAAGCAAACCAACAGAAACGAAGATCCGGCCAATCCGGAAATCCAAAGTGCAACACACTTCCTCCTAGAGCCTCCTTGGTCGCAGAGCTTCGACTTAGCGCTTTTGCTTCGCACAAAACGAATGAGCAGATCTGAAAACTTGATACTTCAACTGAGGGGTTGGCACCCCTATTTATAGTATGCTCCCAGACGCTCTAAAGCCCATTCAAGCGGCTCACAATGGTCAAACTTGATCCAAACGAGCGAACTCAGCGCAGGGGATAAAACTTCCCATCCCAAGCGCTTGAATTGGATTCAGGTGCTTAGGTTCCAAGCACCTGAGTCCCTACTCAGGCGCATGGGAACATTTTTCCCAGGATTTGTTTGTTTTGTGTTTGCTCTCCTATCTTGTCTCCAACTCCAAGTACCTGCAAGACAACAAAACACACAACAAACAGACAAACAATCTTATGCCTTAGTTGATTGACAGCCAAAGCTGTCTGGTTCTGACTTTTGGATTTCACTTGAAACCCTAGGTTGAATCGACACCTGCTGTTCCACTTTCCGGGGAACACATCTTTCACCTACTCCGATCTAGAGAAGCTACCTTTTGCCAACCGGGACCTCCGGTTGGACTTTTGCTTGGCCTCCGAGAACTCAGATCTCGAGATGTCCGACCTCGACCCGTCTCTACTTCTGTTTGCGATCCTCGCTCGGCAAAGTCTTCTACTCGATCCCTCAGACCAAGACTTCGTGCTCGGCCTCCAAGACTCTCGGATCTTGAGACGTCCGATCCTCGACTCGTCTCTACTTTTATTCGTAGTCCTCGCTTGGCAAAGTCTTCGTTGCCCGATCCCCGACTAGGACTTCGTGCTCGGTCCCCTGAACCAAGACTTCGGGCCCAACCCTCGACCAGGACTTCTTGTAGTGACATGGCCCCTCTAGCCCTATCAGGCGGCTCTCTAGGTTATGCCCTACGGTCTTCCCACACCCGGCGGTGGATTTTTGCCTTCCCAAGATTCGAACCCTAGACCTCCAGGACAAGTACTAAGGTTCCTTGAATCTGGCAGCCAAGTGAGTGCGACTCACTTGTCTACCAGGTTCAAGGAACCTTAGTACTTGTCCCGGAGGTCTAGGGTTCGAATCTGGGGAAGGCAAAAACCCACCGCCAAGTGTGGGAAGACCGTAGGGCATGGCCTAGAGAGCCGCCTGATGGGGCTTGAGGGGCCATGTTGCTACATTAAAAGGCGCCTTTTTATATAGCGACATGGCTCCTCTAGCCCGATCAGGTGCCTCTCTAGGTCGTGCCCTACAGTCTTCCCACTCCCGGCGATGGATTTTTGTCTTCCCCAGATTCGAACCCTTGACCTCCACGACCAGTACAAAGGTTCCTTGAATCTGGTAGTCAAGTGAGCGGCTCACTTGGCTACCAGATTCAAGGAACCTTTGTACTTTTCTTGGAGGTCAAGGGTTCGAATATGGGGAAGGCAAAAAACCCACTGCCATGGGTGGGAAGATCTGTAGGGCACGACCTAAAGAGTCGCTGAATGGGGCTAGAGAGGCGTGTCGCTACATTAAAAAGGCGCCTTTTATATAGCGACATGACCCCTCTAGCCCCATTAGGCGGCTCTCTAGGTCATGCCCTACGGTCTTCCCACACCAGGCAGTGGGTTTTTGCCTTCCCCAGATTCGAACCCTAGACCTCCGGGACAAGTACTAAAGTTCCTTGAATCTGGTAGCCAAGTGAGCGCGAACTCACTTGGCTACCAGATTCAAGGAACTTTAGTACTTGTCCCGGAGGTCTATGGTTTGAATCTAGGGAAGGCAAAAACCCACCGCTAGGTGTGGGAAGACAGTAGGGCATGGCCTAGAGAGCCGACTAATGGGGCTAGAGGGGCCATGTCGCTACACTTCTTGCCCAATTTTCCGAACCAGGACTTTGTACTCAATCCTACAGGTTAAGACTTCTTGCCCAACTTCACTCACCAGGACTTCGTCCACCTAGCTTCACTCACTAGGACCCAGCTTCGCTTAGCAGGATTTCATACCTCGATAAGGACTTCTTTGCTAGTTATCTTAATCCTAATTAGACTTCTTTCTGCCAAACATCAAGTCTTGTTTGGCTCAATCCAGATAAGTATAATCTCTCTGCCAAACATCAAATCATGTTTGGCTTATCCCTTGGTCAAACTAACCAACCCTGAGTTCTCATAACTCTTCCAAGCATTAGGTCTTGCTTGGCTAACCCTTCGGTCAAACTGATCGCCTGGGTTTACCCTACCAAATATCAGGTTCTGTTTGACTTAACTCTTGATCATTTTCACTAGACCATAGTATATTGTCAAATAATGAAACACTAGAGGTTGACTGTTCATGTCTGATACTTTTTGCACCAACATAAAATGTAACCAAAAAATTCTATATAATTTCGACATAAATCGAATTGTTTTATGAATTATCAATTCCATAGAAAAAATTTTGTTTTTAATAAGCATAAAAATTTGAATAGGAAATATTTTGATGGTAAAATTTTACATTTTTACTGGAAAAATACTATTGATATAAAGGATACTGATATTATCGTCCGAAATTTCTAAAAGTTTTAAATATTTAAAATATATTTTTCGATGAAAAAACTTATAAAAATTCATCTATTTGTTAGAAATTTTCAAAATTTTTAACAAAGTGTCAACACAATAAGCCTAACTCTGTAAAAATTTCAAGATTAAATAAATTTTCTAAGAATGAAAAAAATAATTTTTATTATAGAACTAAGAAGTTTTTGAAAAAGTAATTTTCAAAATTCAATTTTATCTTAAAAAATTCTGATAATTTTTCATAATGGTCAAAATATAATAGCTAAATTATAAAAAAATCTGATTTTCCAAAAATAATTTTTAAGTATTTATAAAAGAAAAAAAATATGATTTTCTTTAAAAAATCGTCTAATGTAAAAAATCTCAAAAAATTTTATGGATAAATATGAATTTTGTCTATAAAAAAAATTCAAAAGTTAATTAAATATAACAATAAATCATCGAATAGATTTTTCTAATGAAAAAGAATTTCTAAGGGAATTTATTTAATTTAACTACTGAGCTTACAAAAAAAATATTTAACAATTTAAAATAAATTTAGGAACCTATATAAATTTTTATCTACTGGATTAATCAAGAATTCGGATGGTATATAATTTTTAGATACTTTTATAATTTGACCCCTATGATTTCATAAATATCAATTTAGTCTTCCAGTATATCTAACATTCAAATTTTGAGATAAGAATATATTATTTTTCAAGTTTTCTATCTATTCTTCCAATTTTATATTTTGAATTTTTAATTCATCAAAAAATTCAAGTGGATAGTCAGTCTAGCCATTGTTTTAATGTCGATTTTAAAAAATACCTCTATCCAATTTTTTCACATCGTGAACTCTCTTCAAATTTTGATGGATGGATAGTCTGTCTAGCCATCATTTTGTTGATTTATCTGGCAGTTAGTCCTTTAAAAACGAGTCTCGCTCTGATACCACTTGTAAGATCCAGTTGGCCAACTAGAGAGGGGTTGAATAGCTCTGCAAATTTAAATTAGATCTTTTGCAGTATCTTAGCAAAGATAATTGATTAGTTAAGCAGTTAAATATATCAATAACATAAATAATACAAAAGGCTAGCATGGATGTACTTGATTGTAATTAGGATGATTATTAATTCAAGGCAGTTGAAAAGTGCACTAACGATATCTTTCGTGAAAGATGAAGAAGGCTTTTATAGACGTTGAAAATTTTGTAAAAAGACTAGGAAAATTAATAACAATTGTTATTTTCTGATTGTTAGATACGATTTTGATTGCATCGATCGTTGAAAGTCAAGTTTGACTTCAAAATCGAAATCTACGTTTTGCGTAGATAAATCTGGACTATTTATTTGCTCAAAACCGAATAAGGGTGAATGAGAAATTAATTGTTCAAGATACGCTCAATGGTGGCCGTCGGATCAAAGATCTGGACAGATCGCAAGAAGGTGCGATCTGGAGCGTCGGATCAAAGATCTGAATGTGAAGAGGGAGAATGGATCTGAGGCATCGGATTAAATGTTCTAATCTGACGTCCGAGATCAAGATGGATCTGAAAAGTTATAACTCTTCAGATCAAGGGACGAGATTAAATGACCTTTAAAGGGTTATACCCTTTCATTATGAACGATCCAGATCTGTCCGAACCAAAAAGTACTTACCTCTTCACTCAATATAAATAGATCCCTCCACTAGATCATTTCATTCATTCAAGCAT